>JASCZW010000078.1:0-19963 GCA_034211315.2 Aedes japonicus | reverse complement strand
TTTCAAGAGAAATCCAAAATCTAACTTTTTTTTGCAGAAATAAAGGCATAACTTCTTTAGAAAAGTTTGTAGATTAGATAATTTTAAGCAACTTTGATTGACAAACTTCTTCTTTAGCTTTTGAAATGACCCAATTAAAGCAATTTTTCCCACGTAGCTTAGTGTGTTCCTATAAAAATCAATTATTTTGCTCTAACTTTTTTATTTCAAATTTTTGAGCAAAGTTATCTTAGCATTGATTCTAGAACAATAATAGTTGCAACTGAAATCATCGCTACCGTATGTCAAACAAAAGTTATAATGCTATTTATAAAAAATAGGCCTTTTTCAAATGGTGATCTCTCTGGTTGGGGCAGACAAAAAAAAATATTTCTTAACTGCATTTTAAAGGATTTTTATTATTCCATAGTGTATTTTTTTATTCAGTAACGCACCTTTGAAAAGGACGTAGTTTTATTAGAATATCGTAAATAACTCGCTAATGGTAAAATATATTGGCAAGATTTATAAGATATATCCCTCATCTTATTATGTTCTAAAAACCCTCTGGACAAAACTTTATTGACAAATTTGAAATAAAAAAGATAGAGCAAAAAACTGTTTTTTTTTAGGGACACCCTAAGTTATCTAGGGAAAATTGTTCTGAATCGGCTTATGCAAAAGCTACAAAAATGGTTTTTGGCAACGTTGTTTGAATTTAGCAACTAAATCTTGGACATTTTACCAAAGAATGTTTATCTTTATTTCAGCAGACAGTTTTATATTTCAACGAACATAAGAACCAACCAACAATAATGATGTACTTGATGTACTCAATTAGCCGCTTCGCAGTATGACCAATTAATTGCTGAAGCACAACACTTGCCTCAGACGGTTTTATGCGAATACCTGTTATAATGATTAATAGATTAATACCCTGCTCCATGGTGGTAAATCGTACGTCCGTGTATTGCTGAAATCATTTCGACATATGAAGCTGATTGCCTTTACGGGAGACATTAATACAGCGGTATCATGACTGGTGTCAGATGTAAATGAGTCTGCAAGATCTATTTCTGAGTTTTTCACAATTTTTTCAAATGATTTTCCAGAATAACGACGACCTTCTGCCCTTGCACTTGACGCCGCTGCGAAGCCCAATTCCTCGGTGGTAAATTTTGTTTTCTTTTTCTCGCAGGCGGTTCTGCTGAGTTCTCCTGTAGCTTTTGGAGAATGAGTTTAGTTTCCTTTTCCTTGAAGTTTTTGAATAATTTACTGTGAAAGTCACATTTCCGCTCAGCTACCGATTTAATTCACCGTGTGACAAGTTCTAACTAGCAAAACTGTGTTTCTTTCCGAACACTAACTACGAAACAGCACTTCTATCTGAAAACGGTTGAGCTGCTATGATCTAACAGCAGAAAAATCCATTTGCGAAATTACTCATTAATAATATCAGAAGTAGAAACCTTTACCCGGACAGTTTGCCTTAGATAACTTAGGGTGCCCCTACAAAAAAAAATCAAGTTTTTCGCTCTAACTTTTTTAATTCAAATTTTCCAACAATGCTGTCTCAAGGTAGTGTTTAGAACTTAATAAGATGTTACTTTTGACCTATAAATCTTGCCGATATACTTTACCGTTAACCAACGAAATCATCATTTGAAAAAAGCCCTTTTTTACGATAGCGACAATTTTAGTGCACCAAAAGTTGTATCTATTATTGTTCTAGAATCAATGCTCAGACAGCTTTGCTAAAAAATTTGAAACAAAAAAGTTAGAGCAAAATATCTGATTTTTATAGGGACACCCTAAGCTACGTAGGAAAAATGGCTCTAATTCGGTCATTTCAAAAGCTACAGAAAAATTTTGTCAATCAAAGTTGCTTAAAATTATCTCATCTACAACTTTTCCGAAAAATATACGCCTTTATTTCTGCAAATAAAAATTTAAATTATCGATTTCTCTGAACACAAAGTTTTCATTCACACCAAAAGAAGGAACTCATTATTAAAAACAATTTTGTAGAAAACGATTTTGATGATGATGATGATAATGATGAAGAAATACTACCATCTATTGTAGTAAGGTAACTTTCCATAGCAGTGGATTAATCTGAAAAACGATTTGATCAGGATTCTATTGTTGTTTGTGATCATCATGCTCCTGTATGAAGGGCCAAAAACGTTCGGGTGAGCCCGTAAGCAGATACACTTACTCGAAACCCGTGAGTATAGGGAAGAGAATCTCCTTCTAAAAGCAAGTTCACACCCACCGCACTAGAATCGAGCCCTCGATTGGCAGAATAAACCCAATAGATGGGATCGAAGAGCGCGCCCTCGTTCCGCGAAATGTTAACAATAGGGAGGATGCAGTCCCATGCTCGCTATCCTAATCGTTTCACTTGGGTGCCCTGATGGTCCCTCCCTTTCCCCGTTATACATTAGGTCGTGGATATTCAGTATATTTTGTAGTGTACATTTGATTGCATACCTTGTGTTAGAAAATTTGGCTGAGAGTAAAATTGGTTAGGATTTATACCGTTCTTTACTTATATTGCTCTGTGCCGTCTCGGTTTTTTTGCTTTTGGGAAGTTGACTTTAGGATGTCATATAGTTTTGCTCGTGGCCGTGGATAGGGAAGAGAGCAGGAAAAAAAAGAATGTATTAGTGATTAGTAACATGCTACGCGCATGTGAGATTTTCATGGTAATATTCTCATAACGGCCGTTCAGACTGGTTCGACGGATGCATATAAGAGATCATTCCCGTAAGGTTTCAACTCGTTTACTCAATTCCATCATGTTTCGTTATAGAAGACAAGAAATGTTTTACAACTTGCTTCATTTGGGAATATCAGGGCAATGATCCTCCATCGCATCTTCAAGTGATCATTACCAGCTGTCCATTTGGTTCGGGCACTTTTGAACGTTCATGGAGAAGCCGATTTACACATGAAATCTGCCGCGACCAACTCGGCAGAACGTGTCCATACCCTTTTCTGAACCGAAGGGCAGGGAACTTTGTAGAAAACGATTTTGCTCCAAAACTTCAAACTCAGGTTGAAAATGTATCTTTCCAGCTAAATTCGCATTCTGGACCACTGCACAAAAGTGGGTTGAAGTCTTTTGGTACAAAAAAAAAAGTTGTTATCTCTGTACCGGTCTAACACCGGCTGCGTTTAGAGGCAGGATCAGAGCTCGAAAAAATTGACACCCGTCGTGAACGATGAGTAAAAAAAATATTCAGTAGGTACAATTTTTGCTCTCTTCATTTCGTTCTATCAGTCACGCAATATATTCGTGTTTACTATTTTTCTATGCTCAGTCATTCCGTTGTCCTCGTGTTCCACACAACTCATTCACACCACAGCAAAGCACACGGCTATTCAAGCCTCAAGAGATTTTGGTTGCTTGACTGAATGTTCTTGTAACCAGTCATTCATTTTCGTGTTCGTGAGTGATTTTTTTTGCCACAGGATTTTAAGTATTCCCGAACATGGCTGAAGGCAAAGGAAGCCAAAAGGCCAAATGGCCGAAAGCGCTACCGAGTTTGTGGGGCATTTGTTCGAGAAAAGGCATTTGCAGGATCGATTCGAGAAGTTTTGGTGTTTTTCTACTTCATTGATTCTCCAAATGAATGACTGTTCTTTCGTCTTCACGGTAGAACGTTGAAATTGAATGAGTTGTTTGCACTTACGTACATTCACTGCTTTCTGGAACGAATGAATGATCGAAGTAAAGCAACACAAAACAAGTTGACTCATCTTGCACAAAAGATTCATGAAGGCAAATTTGTGTTTACTTCATGTTCGCTAGGAGCAGTGCGTAATGACTAATATTTTGACTCAGTCAGGGTGCAATTTGAGAATTGAATATGATATTTTTAAGCTCTGGGCAGGATACCAAATCCGAACAAAATAGCGTCTAGCACAGCAGAAGGCACTCGTGTCAATAGATTCGCCCATTCATGCTACCCGTCGTGATTTATGGCTGGCTCTAACCACACCCATTTTTGTCGAATTTGTCCACTATCTTCTTTCTTACCTCTTCAGGAACAACCAACGGTGGTGTGGCAACCTAAAACTCCTGCTCCGGCAATTGCTTTTTGTCCGCCTTCATGTAAGTCTCATCATCCATCACGCCGTACCTCGGTTTCGTCAGCCACTCTCGGTTCAGCTTCCTGGTGTGGATTTTGATTATCGTGTTTTGTTTGGTGCCTTCTTGATTTTGTAGACCAGTGGAGGCCAGCAAGTTTCATAATTTCTTCGACAAACCAGATAATAACCTTCGCCTACTTCCTCACATCGCGGTTCGAAAAGTTCGGTCGACGTTCGAAAAGGTTCAACAGGTTGAACAGGTGCTGCCTGAATGCCAATTGGTCGTCTGGATCTCCTAAGATGACTTCACTATCCAGGACACCATCGAATGATGGAAACCCAGGTGTTTTCCGCCCCATCTGTCGGATTTTCGTAGACAGCGCACATGAGTTTTTGGCGGATCTGCTCGTCATCCGACTCCATACAGTGGTTCAATATCCTCTCCATTCTGGTGAAATATCTTCCCAACATCATGGGATCCCAGTAGTGGACAGCAACTTCTGCTAGAACCAAAGATGTGAAGAGAAAGTATTGATAGGTCCAAGATAGCGTTCGGCAGGATGTGAAATTGAATAGAAGTAGTTTGAAATTGAGCGTAGGGCTTTTTGATAAGCAGTATTTCGAATCAACATAATTGGTAATGTATCTTATCTATTGCTTTATATTTTTCGTCAATCAAAGTAAACTACATACAATGGTTACAATGTTTTACTTACAGTCATTAATTGAGAGCTTTCGATGCCAGGGTACCATTTTTGCATTAGTATGATTGTTTGGCATGTTCGATCATACCCTATGCCCAGGGAGTCGAGAAAATTTCCTCAACGACAAATGCCTAGACCAGACCGGGATTCGAACCCAGCCACCTCCAGCATGGTATTGCTTTGTAGCTGCGCATTTGCCGACTGAGCTATGGGAGGACCCATACTCACATGATATGCATTATTTCTATTGTCTTTTAGACGAGATTTTATTTGTTTTAGACAAAGTGATGCCAACAATTTCACAATATAGATTATACTGGAGAATCATTCGATTGATGGGACCATAATGACTGGGAGTATAAACATTCAATTGCGAGAGTAGTACTTCTGATTTTATACGATGTGAAGTAAAGCCGAACCTCCTAATGAAGCCCAGCATACTATTTGCTTTACTTATAATCGCAGTCTTACTAATAATAGTATTAAGCTAGTGCATTATAAAAATAAACAATGAGTTTTCGGCTCCGTAGAGCTAAGCCCAATTGAGCCTCCCAAATAAATGAACTAGTTATAAAAAAAAGGAAGACACGAAATGCCAATGAAACTCCTCGTCTGATTTTGGGTAGGTTAGAACTTGTTATCAGATAAAAGAAGTAAACGTAGATTATTTTCAATGTTTCCCAAAATCATATTATGGAACACTTATGGTAGGAGTTCATAATTATGGAACAATTTGTGACATGTTATGGATCAACAAATCAGAATACAACTTTTATACTTTTATGTACTGCTAAGATAGTGAAATAAACGTTTTGTGAAAACTTCTGCATTAAATTCAGATTCAGAAAATCCAAAAGCAATTACAAACCTTTCTTAAAATTCACCTACAAGTCATTTGAAGTGGGTAACATTGACAGCTTTGATCAACATCAACGTTGATCAAAACAGTGAGCTAATTTTTCTTAAATTGTCGTTTTAACCATCAAAATACTAGACATGAAAAATTAAAATGCAGAATATCAGAGACGTACAACCTACTTGCTTCGTAATTCATCCAAAGCATTATAGACGGAAGTTTGATTAAATATTGAAAACAGTGATCAATGTTACCCCGTTTCACGGTAACTCTCAACCAAAATTTCTAGCAATTGCAAAGCACTTGTGACGCCAGATCTAGCATCGGTATCGATTGATTCGTCTCCTTTCTAGGCTGCCTGATTTCCTCTACCACGGCCCTAATCAGCCATTAAACCAACTGGATTTGGAGTGAACTTCCGCTAGGCCAGTTCCAAAATCGCATCCAACCAACTCCCGTCGTCACGTCGAGGTGTCTGACATCAGCGTCCGCGTCAAATTGGCTTTAGCCGTTCCTTCTATGGGTTCTATGGGTTATTTGACCATACCTACGTGAAGCTAAATGCAAATAGAACGGATTAGCTTGGATATGGAGAAATAGAAGCGCACAAGAACAACTCGCATCAGGTATGAAGGTGAAGGATTGATGGCCTCGCAGACCTGGGCCTTGCATTCATTTTTTCGTTGAAGGTGCACGTCGGAAACATAAAATGAAAAGGTGTAGGTGAACAGCAGTCGTCATATTTATGAGTCTGAAAGATGGGTTTTCCTGCAAAATCGCCTTGCTTGACACGTTACTAATTTCGTAAAAACTTCCAAATACTTTAACTAGCATTGAATTCAGACGTTTTCATGAACAAAAAACCAAAAATAGCGATTAGCTATTTTTCTTGAAAAAAAAACAAACTAAACAAATCTCTTAAAAGTTTTTATTTGTCAGTTATTCAAGTTTTTAATGTTTGTTCAACAAGTCAACTAAGTTGTGATTTTGAAAATGGATTAGCGTGACCGGAGAGCTAGATCTAAAGCTAGACAATTTAGATATTTTTAGCGAACATAAAAGAGCTTCTGGGCATTTTATTATGCCGATGACTGTAGGCAACAGCGTGCGCTGCCTGTTTACAGGAAAAGCTCAACAGTCGGATGGAATAAATTATGTATGGTTTTATATGTTGGGGGCCGTGAAAAAAAACGGAATTGAATAAACAGGTGAATTATATGAGTGATTAACTTATAGTGTGCTTACATGTGCCAGGTTTGGGTGTGCCGGTTGAGGGCATTATATGGCTGCTTATTTGTATGAATGACTAGCGACTTACAAAAGGGTTTGGATTTGGAGCTGTTGCGTATTGATTATGTTGGAAGGTAGTTAATTATTAACTCTAATCAATTGCTTTTCTGATGAACTAGTTTTGGAAATTGATAAAAGTTACATCTGCTCATATTAACATTTTTTTGGGAATATAAAAAAAGAGGCTTGTAAACAAATAGAATCTAAGCACCGAAAATCCGCTACATAAAAAAAATTTGGTTCTGACACTCAATGGAATAGAATGCCAGGCCGGATGTAGAGAGTTTTAGCCGTCGGCATAATTGTTCATTATGTAAATTTATGCAAACTTACATTACCATATTAGTTCCAGAACATGGCATAAAGGTGACAGCTTAGTGTGCATTAACGAAATTATAGCATTAGAGTATGAGTGTCGGAGAGGGGAAATATTATAAAGGGTGTATCGATCAAAATTTGGTCGACTTAAACTTGACGCATTTGCTTTCATCGTGCATTAAAACATTTTGAACACCCCTCATTTTGACGATGTGCCTCTATTTCGATTTTGAGATTATCCAAATGTCGTCGAAGGAAGAGAAGCAAGTTTTGCACGTCCATGGCGAAAATCCAAACTACTCTCACGCCAAGTCGGCGAAATTGTTGAATATGGCTAAATCAACTTTTACCAACTTATTAAAAGTGAACGTTTGTCGACAGCCAGGAAAGCTGGATCGGCGGGACATCGAAAGCCGGAGGACACAGCGACGACAAACAGAGTTGCCCGCTGTTTCGAGCGGAACCTCAACCTCTCCGTCCGAGATGGCACAAAGAAGCTGGGATAGAACTAAAAACGAACTGGACTGTCGACTTACAAAAAAGTGGTGACTCCAAATCGCGACGATAAACAAAACACGTCTGCCAAGGCATGATCGCGAAAATTGTACACGACGATGCTGACGAAGGCAGACTTTAAACAGCTTCCTGGACAGGAATTTTATACGGCAACCGGGCGGTGAGAGGTGGCAGTTATTTTCAAGCACATTAAACTGCCAAAGTTCGCGAAGTAATATCTGGTGTGGCATGCCATGTGTACCTGTAGCTGTGGCTTGAAGAGCAACGTTTACATTGCGACCGGAACCGTCAACCAGGAAATTTATCTGAGCGAGTTTCTACAAAAACGTCTATTGCCTTTCCTGAAGCGACACAATTGTTCCGTTCTATTTTGGCCGGATTTGGCATCTTGCCATTACGGAAAAAAGGCTGGGTACAATACTGTGCAGTGGTCACCCTTGACGTGAGAAATGCGTTCAATACCGCCAGTAGGGTGGCTATAGCCAACTCGCTCCAACGCCTTCAGGTTCCTGGGTACTTGTACAAGATTCTTAGAAGTAACATCCAGAATCGAATAATTGTATACAACACAGAAGCAGGCCAGAAACGTGTCCAGATCACCGCAGGCATCCTACAAGGGTCGACCCTGGGTCCGGTGTTATGGAACACGATGTACGATAAGGTACTACGGCTTCAGCTCCCGAGCGGGGTGAAGATAGTCGGGTTCGCGGACGACATCGCCTTGGAGATATGTGGTGAATCCATCGAAGAGGTGCATGCACGAATATGGATTTCCGGAAAAACTGACGCGGTTGATCAAAGCAACGATGGATCGAGTGATGTGTGTCGTCCTAGTATCAGGGACGCTCTCGAGTCCCTCCGAATCTCGGAGAGGGTTACGGCAAGGTGATGGATTGTCGTGTTTGTTGTTTAATATTGCACTGGAGGGTAAGATTCAAAGAGCTGGGATAGACACGAGTGGCACGATCTTCAGGAAGTCTGTCCAAGTATTTGGCTTTCGCCGACAACATTGATATCGTAGCACGTAACTTTGAGACGATGGCGGACACGTACATCAGACTTAAGGCTGAAGCTGGTAGGATTGGGCTTGTGATTAATGCGTCGAAAACAAAATACATGAAGGGAAGAGGCTGACGAGAAGACAATGTTAGCCTGTTGGCACGAGTTCAGATCGACGGTGATGAAATCGAGGTAATAGACGAATTCGTGTATCTGGGCTCATTGGTGACCGCCGATAATGACACCAGCAGAAAAATAAAAAGGCGCATTATGGCTGGTAATCGTGCCTACTTTGGACACCGAAGGACGCTAAGATCGAACAAAGTTCGCCGAACCACTAAGTTGACCATCTACAAGACATTAATTAGACCGGTAGTTCTCTACGGCCACGAAACATGGACATTGCTAGTGGAGGACCAACGCGCCCATGGTGTCTTTGAACGGAAGGTGCTGCGTACCATCTACGGTGGAGTGCAGATGGAAGACGGAACGTGGAGGAGGCGAATGAACCACGAATTGCACCAGTTACTGGGAGAATCTCCCATCGTACACATCGCAAAAATCGGTCGACTACGATGGGCTGGGCATGTCGTAAGAATGTCGGACGACAGCCCTGTGAAAATGGTTCTCGAAAACGAACCGACAGGTACAAGAAGAAGAGGCGCGCAACGAGCAAGGTGGATCGATCAAGTAGAAGGCGACCTGCGGACCCTCCGCAGACAGCCAGGCTGGCGAGTGACAGCTTTGGACCGAATAGAATGGAGACAACTTCTGTGTATAGCAGAGGCCGCGCCGGCCTTAGTCTGATTGGTAAGGTAAAGCCATCGAAGAGGTCGAGTTAACGGCCTCACACTCCATCGGCATTGTGGAGAGATGGATGAGTTCCAGACAATTAGAACTAGCCCACCATAATACTGAGGTCACGGTGGTGAATAATCGGAAATTGGAGCAACATGCGACGATCACTGCAGGTAACTCTACAATAGAATCGAAGAGGTTCTTGAGGTATCTTGGGGTCATGATCGACGATAAGCTGTCCTTTGTCTGTCACGTCGATTACGCTTGCAAGAAAGCCTCAATGGCTATATCGGCATTATCCCGCATGATGTCGAATAGCTCAGCGGTACACGGAGTAAGCGCAAACTCCTGGCCAATGCCGCCCTGCCCATACTTAGGTACGCCGAGCCGGCATGCATCCCGCCTTGAGTACCAAGAGCTACGTTAGTAAACTAGAGAGTACGCACTGGCTTATGTGCCTATGAGTGATCAGGGCATACCGAACGGTATGACACGACGCGGTCTGCGTCCTAGTGGGGATGATGCCAATATGCATTGTCATAAAAGAGAAAGTAGAGTGCTTCGAACAACGTAGAACAAGAGGTATTCGGAAGACCACTAGAGCTGCATCCATGGTTAAGTGGCAAAGGGAATGGAACAACTCCACCAAAGGTCGGTGGACCACCGATTAATCCCGGAATTAACTGGGGGGGTCGGTAGGCGACATGGTGAAGTGAACTTCCACTTAATGCAGATATTGTCTGGCCACGGCTGTTTTAGACAATACCTGCACAAATATGGGCATGCACAGTCCCCCGTATGCAGCGAGTGCGCGGCAGTTGAGAAAACTGCGGAATATGTGTTCTTCGCATGTCCTCGCTTCGATGGCGCGAGATCAGGCATGATTGCCGTAAGCGGTCACGACACAAGTCCGGATAATTCGGTCCAGATGATGTGCCAGGACCGGGACATCTGGGACGCGGTATGCGTAGCGGCCTCCCAGATCGTCCTCGATCTCCAACAAAAATGGCGAAACGACCAAAGCAGGTCGCAGGGAGTATTTAGACATAGTGGGTGCTTAACAAGCACAATAGCCCCCTCCCCGAAGTAATACCGAAAGGTGGTTCCGGCGTGAGGGTTCAGGGCTTAAGGCACGGGTGGGTTTTTAGTGGGTCGAGGAGTTGGCACCCTTATCCCCACACCCTAAGTTCTTCAGGTGTCTGGTTGCAGATTTTCCATCCGGTCTAAAAAAAAAAGACATAGCGTGCTCAATGCACAACGCGGGAAGATGGCAGCGAAAACCAATTAAAAATTGTCACAATGCCATGTTTAAACGGGTTAATATTACATTTCGGTCACCGGAACGTATCTGAATTCGTTGCTCCGTTTAAGGTGTTTGATTTTTTGGATTAGAAACTGAAAATTTAAATTTAAAGTGAGACATCCATGAACGTCACGGGCAACAAAACTTATACAACAAATATCTGGCAGGTGCATAATGAAAAAATAAATAAACATAGGAATACTCAAGAGAGTAAACATTGATTTTAGGCAAGCTCAGTGGCAGTTACACCACAGAGAACAGACATTGATGTCCATATACCTTTTCTTGAAAAACGTGTGTAAAAGTAAATATGGGCAGCCGGTATAAAAAGCAAATTCAGAGAAAATCAAACAAAACCTTTTAGGTTATGTGCTAGGCTTTTTATTGACAAACTTTGACATGACAGTTATGGAACAACTGTAGCGCCGCCTACCAGGAGCATAACGACATACATTTGAAATGTCGGTTTAAAGTTTTACACAACAAACAGACCGAATATAAACGTCTGTTCTCTGTGGTTACACATTATATGAAACCAATGCTAGTCACTTTTTGACATTTTGCATAAAAATACTAAAATAAGTAGAAGTTACTCACTTTTGAGTAAAATTAGACGAGCGTGTAGTGACGCCAAATGCAACTGATTGAACCAGGGACCTGACAAGCCTATCTATTTTACTAACGTTTAACAGTATGCAAAATATCGCGGGCCATATTTGAATAAGGCCCGTCTGACTACGGGAAGGAACGCCAGCATTGTTAACAAACAATGCATATTTTGACGTTTGGTTGTTAGATCGTTGCCGCCAGGTCCCTGGATTGAACTAACTTTGCATGGCTCTACTCATCACGCGTGACAATTCTTCCTGAACATTTGAAAAGAGCCTTTCTGCCAACGAGTGGTACAGGATGCTTACAGATGGTAATGTAGTTAGTTAACGTAAAGTGTCTCATTGCAGTGCATGAGAAATAGACATTCATAGTCATTGTTCACGTTGTGCAGATAAGCTCTTTTCAATTGTACAGGTAGAATTATTTTTTTTGATTATCAATAATTAGTTGATATGCTGACGACTTTCATCAGAGTATTGTGAAATTTAGCAACTCTGCGCTGCACTATGATCGAAAACGTTAAATCCAATAACAAAAATCGTTAATTCGGAAATCGAAAGATTCTCTAAATTTCAGTTGATACGTCAACGCGATGGAATTCGTATTTCTTCTTCAAAGTCATTGTTGATAATATCATTAATTCTGTTGGACTGACGAGCAGTCAATACGCAGCACAACATAAATTTTCTCAACAGTTGTAAACATTCAGTCTACAAATCTTCTAGTTTACGAGTTTTTAATTTTCGTTGCGGAGTTATGCGTTTTCAACCAATGTGAATTGCAACCTCTTGCTAATGCGATCTCCATTAAGAAATGGTTGTCAATTCTCAAGAATTGTCAACTAATTGTACATTTTCCGATAGGGTGTTACAAAAAGACCTGACCAGCACGGGTCAAAGCAAGGTCATCCCTACGCTCCGCCTCCTACATATTTGTAAACAAAACCGATCCATCTGTTAAACACCCTATATCCATCAGCACCCTATGTAAACAAACAATTTCAACTCACAACAAACACACGAGAATGACGAGGATGCTGGCTAATCTTGAACTTGCAAACACACTTCAGGGCGATAAAACTGTAAAAATTAATTGCACTATGTATGACCTAACGACCGACTTGTGACCGTGTACCTGCAAAGCAAATTTAGCATCCAGCCGGTTGATTATCCTCGATAAGATGCCGACGTTGTCGTCGTTGTCAGTCAGCGGGCCCGTTAGACATAGAACAGATTAACAACTGAGAGCCAGTTGACATCGTACCACCGTTCGGCGAAGTAGGCGAACTAATTTTCTGCGAAGCAATCGCATGCATCTGTGGAACAACGCAAAGTGTTTCAGTTTTAGAAAGTCGACGAGCTCCAAACATATCATCATGGCCGATTCCAGCCCAGCAACATCTGCAGAGGTCATTTGATTTAGAAGGAAATGGGCCAGAAACTTACGATTTCCTCGTTTTGCACGCCCCGTTATGAGTCTTGATCATTGATAGAAACTTCAGCTAATGGATTAAACAGCCCTAAATAGCGTATAATATCGAAATGATGTGAGACGCAACTGTTTTCATCGGGTTTCTTCTTTCTTTTCCATTACAGAGTGCGCAAAACCGTCTGTATATCAAACGGGGTCACGTGGTGAACCATGATGGCATGCAGCAAGCGGATATCTACATCGAAGACGGAACGATCAGGTATGACCATCTCTAATGTTATAATCTAGAAGGTAGGCCTCCAACGAACAACAATAAAACGGGCGTCGGGCCGCTGTTGATGGGTTTTACAGTTGAACCGATCACCAGCATTTCCGGCGTGCGACGTGATGTTCGAGGAAACACTGTAGGTTTACATTTGGAGAATGACGTTTTGAAGTTTTGCTTTGCAGAAAGTGAACATCAGCGTTTGACTTTTGAAAAAAACGGGTACATTTAAGAAGATAGAGAACCTAGCTGAAGACTATGAGCTGAGCGGTTATTCTACTCTACAACTTTGCAAAGTCTTTTTTATTGTTTCTGCGCATTTTGAAGTAAATAATTCCTTATTTGTCTAAAAGGTTTATTCGTGGAAAATGACACAAAAATATTCATCAAAATATGGATTCTTGTGAAACTTATAAACTATGATTTGCATTATTTATTTTCTTTATGCTTGTACTTGTCTCTTAACTCCATCCACTAGGTTTTATAAAACCGCTTTACCTTTTGATAAATTTCATCCAGTTTTTCTTCAAATTTAGGTCATTTTTGATTATTTTCGGATTCTTACGAACTGCTGTTTTCATGATAGCCCAAACCAGAAATTTCAACAGAACAAAGTTCCGATAAACTCAGAGGATCCTTGTTTTTTGGCAAAAAAAGCATCGTACCACTCCAACACGTTCCTAGCAATCACAGTTAAGATTATTTTGTATCTATTTTTATGCACATAAAAAGAGCATGAAAATAGCTTTAAAATCACACGCGGTTTCAATGTTTCACGACTTGGAAATCGCATCTTGTAATAATTTCTCAATTGAATTTTACATGGACTGCTTCAGCTTCAGATGACAGCATCGTTGATTTTTACATTCTAGTTTATTTTTCACGATAGACAAGAAGAGGCAGAATATAAGTGAGGATTTATTTGCATATTGATCAATCCAAACATCCCAAGTAACAATTTAAGTTTTATTGTCGTTTTAAAGCACACTTAAAGGCTAAATCATGGTCTTCAGAACCCTCATAAAACCAAAATTGTTACTTGGGATGGGCCATCAAGTGAAGGGTGGAATTGTTAGAAATAAAAATTTTGAAACGCTTTCTGGGGGCTGCGGCCATCAAAATATTTGTTGAACTTTGAAAAAGGCAAGTCGAATGCATTTCTAGGAACTTGTTAGTTTCAATAAACACGACGTTACTTTTACAATTGCGTTTTGTTGAAGCGTTTGAAGCAATGAAAAACCTTTGAAACTTATGGCTTATTTCTTCATCCTTGCTTAAATATTAAACTTGATTTAATGCTTAAGTGGAGGTGAATAATGCAACCCCTAGTCAATAAAATTATCAAAAGGAAATTCCGGTTGCTTGGGAAATTCGAATATTTGACAATTATTGCTTGGGCAGTGGATGATAAACACATTGCAGAAACTTTTCAATGGTGGGATTAAAAATAATATATCTTTATCATTGTTGCATAAATAACACAATAGTGATAAATAATTCCAAAATAATTGTAGTGCTGCTGATATAATGCTGACATAATCGCAATTTCTCTCCTGAATACAGGGTCAGGCTATTATAAAACAAAATATAATACGTAAGAAAGGTCAGATGTCACTATAGGTGGATGCATTCAGGTTTTTTAATTCTCATGTTACGTGAAGTTTGCATATTTCTAGCGACTTCCTTGGATACTCGGGATATGTCTAGACCTTAATATTTTTTTACAATTCGGATGACCGATACCAAAACTACTTAATGTTAATAGCAAACCTTTCATTTGATGGCTATTGCGTCCAATTTTTAATTCTGGAATCCATGTTTTCCGAAACATTGTCCAACCATATCTCCGGAACCGTTGCAATTTTTTTAATAGGGTTCTATCGGACCACTATACTTTTTATTTGACGTTTGTTGCGTCCAATTCGGTCTCGTTGACACCAAGATAGTCGACATAGTTCCTAAAATTTAAGTTTTCCGGAATGTTGTCCTACCATATCTCCAGAACTGGTTCAGATATTCCAGAAATATTAAATAAGCTCTATGGAATTATAATAGGGTAAGGGGATGTAAGGTTAGCCTAGCTCCTTGATTCGGCCTTTGTACCAAATATGTCATTAATTCAGCGATAATCAACAAAATCATTTTGCTATCAGGATGACCGATTAATGTCAAAGCATTTGAGACATTTTTAATCAATTTATAGTTGTACACTTCCGCGTAATTTTCGATTTCCTTAATTTTTTAGACACCATGAATTTACTGGTTAAGCTGAACAGATTATCTACACGACATTCGAATGATCCAAATTTGCCGAAATTGAACCTACAAACTGAATAATGCAGCCAAGATGGACAGAAAAACGTTACACGTTTTAAACTAACAGGTTACATAGTAAAAATAACAATGATTTAACATGAAAACCATAGACCCAATGTTAGGAACATATTTTTTCTAGGTTCTCAACTATGGCCTGTTGTATGGAAAGCGTATTAAAAATGTTTTTATTGGTAATATTTACAATACAAATGCCTGAGGTTGAATGTTTTTCAAATGGCTCATCTCAACACAAACTTAAGGAATAACAACAGTGTAGAGTGAAATATAATGTTTTGATTGCCGAATGGCCGCTAAATCATATGTGAAAATCACTTAAGTGTTTCTTAGCAGTATGAGTAAACTTTGATTTGTGAAATGGTTTGTTTGATTGAGCGAATACAGCTGGGAACGCCTTGAATCAGAAAATCATAAAAACAAATCGTACATAGACAACATTTAATAACAAATCTATCGAATGGGACGAACTTGCATCCATGAATAGACTCAATTTGGTAACCATAGACCGACATTAGACCCATATCCCTCTAAAGTTTCTGGCTTTATAAAATGAATTGTGTAACTTTTCATGATATATATATAACCAGATGGCTTATTAAACATATCTTAGCAAGTGTATAGCTAGTTAAATGTTGTTTCCAGCCCAAATACCTTATGAGTTGTAATAAAAAATGCAATCGATTGTTGCATATTAGGCTGAGCTAAGGGACACATACCCTACCTTTCATTTGACAGTTGTTGTGTCTAATTCTCCCAAGTGGTTACCAAGATATACGACTTAGTTATTAAAATCCATGTTCTACGCAACTTCTTCCGAAAATAGGTAACCAATTCCTTAAACATTTCAAATAGTTCGATGAGACAATAATACCTTTCATTTAGTGGTCATTGAATCCAAATCGAACCGGTGGTTGCTGCGAAATAGGGGTTAGTTCCCAAAATCCGTAAAATCGTAGTATTTTTGGAAATAGTTTCGGCTATATTCCAGAACCACATATTCCAATCTAAAAACAATCAATAGCGTTCAATAAGACCATGATACCTCTTATTTGTTGCTGACTTTAGTTGAGTTTGTTCACTTTGATTGTTGTTTTTTGTATTCTCCCATGCGCGGAGTAACGATCTTTGATGAAGTTTGTCAGAAGCAGATAATTTCTCATCTCCATGTGAAGCGCTAGGAGTGGACGGTAATTTATTGCTAGAACGAAGAGACATGAAGAGAAAGTGTATTGATAGTTCCGTATAGGGCAACGGCAGGCTTTGAAATTGAAAGATACAAGTTTGAAAACGAGCGGAGGGCATTGAACGGTAGTATCCGAATCAGGCACATAACCCTTTACCATACAACCCAATGCAGGGTAGGCAAGGAGGAGGAAATCCTCTTGACTGGTAAAAGGTTATGCAACTGATCGGGCTCTTAGCATGCACCCCCTATTTCACACATTTGTTCTTCTCGTCATACTATTACTTATAGACCTCGGAGAGAGCGACGGTGAGTGGTGCAAATACTGATCCCCACCAGTATGATTTAATGGATACCAAAATTCAGTTTTTTGATTCTGGCGCGTATTTAGTTATGGTTTTAGGTATATAATAAGTAAAACTGTAACATTCTTACCAATCTTCGTTGTTTCTTTCCTTTTCTGTTTACTTTCCTTCTTGTTCAAGTCCTTATTGTTCTCGTCCTGGTTTTGTATGCTCTTGATAACCATTGTGCCTCCGGATGAATGAGGATTCCTCCAGCTTCGTGGTCATAGAGGCATGCCCTCTTTTCTGTGGATATCCTATAAATAGAGATATGACAAGTTGAGCCGCCCCTCCGGTTGGTGATCGCTCATAGCATTAGTAACTGATATTGATTCTATTGATACCTACACTCATTCATTTGGTACCAACCGGGGAAGACTTGGTCCTATACCCAATGCTTTCCTTATCTCCAACCACCAGGTACTTCTTAGCCAGATGCTAGGAAGCGGACCGGAAGTGTAAATGCCCTGCATTCAACTTCCGATAATTTAACAGACAAAGTGTTTGTTTACAAAAGCAGATTCGCCCTAATGAAATGTTAGCGCTGAAATGTTCATTCGTTATTAAACTGTCAAACCTAACAGTAAGTATTACTTTCAACGGCAGTGTTCCAAAAGGTGATGGGCCTATAGTTTCTGGAGATCGTTATAACTTATTCCGGAGATATAAAGATGTCGAATCCAGAAGGAGGTGACACCCAGCGAATTCCACAAGCCTCACAGTCAAGTCTTCCTTCAATCGAACGACTGGCTGGTCGCAATAACTGGTCGACATGGAAATTTGCGGTGGAATGCTTTCCTGAACTGGAGGATCTGTATGAAGTAGTGAAACCGATACCCAAAAAGACGGTACGTATCTGGCAGTAGACGCAACGAATGATGGATGGGCTCGATTGCAGATTATTCTGTTACTGAATCCAACGAACTATGTGTATATGAAGGAGGCGAAGTCTGAGCGAAGCTGGAAGCGGCGTTTGAGTATAACGGGGTTAAACGGCGACTCGGACTCCTGAGGAAGCTTATTACGATGAATCTTTCGCACTGTGATTTCATTGTGACATACGAGTTCCTGATCGTGTATACTGCTCATAAACTTACCGGTATTAGTTTCGAGATCTCAGACGAATGGGTAGGACTACTTCTTCTCGCTGAACTCACGGAAGACTACTCTCCAATGATAATGGCAATCGAGAATTCCGGAAGAAAAATTACTGGAGACAGAATTAAATCGAAGCTTAGTCTAGAGCTGCACTCAAGCTATATCGGTGTCACATACAGTTGGGCAAAACTCACACCTATTAGGCCGTCGTTAGAAATAAGCTCATCTTTCAAATATATAATGTGCAGTTATCCAAAAGAAGCAAAACTTTTGGATCAATTTCTACATTTGCTGAATGCTGTCGAACTCTTGGCAAAGAAATTTAATGGAACCGTGATTGAAATATCTCTCGCGTTATCCATGCGTTCTTGGAAAACCATGCTGCAGTGGAAGTTTGAGGTTTTTGAATGCTCTTGAATTTTTTCAACTTCCCGATCATAAGCAAAGGTAATTTGCGAGTTCCACAGGTATTCGCGCAAGGCATAAATGTAACTCTATCTTTGGCTACCTTATGTCCTCGTACTTACGGTTCACCAGAATTCACCAATTTATCATAATTCTGAAGAAAAGTTCGGATTCATCATGTAAAGTTGACCGATTTAAAGGTGTCTTTCACTGCCAAGTTTGAAAAATTGTTGCACGAAAGGCTCCATACTTCACCGATATTTTCAGCTTTCGAATGTCAGCGATTTTTCGAATTATGCATTAATTTATTTACTGAATTTAAAATGGCTGAATGTGTAGTTCACCTGCGTATTTTCGAGCATGTAAAGATTGTACTCGAAAAAAAATGCTACAGACCAAAATGATCGCCAAAAATTTTATTTAAGTCTGATATTTTTGAAATTCTCATTGGGTAAATAAACGTTTTTGCAAAGTTGGATTATTCAACCTCCTGTCCTAGGCTAAAAATCCTGTACAACACTTGTGCTATCTTTCTTCTTTCTTACACTCTTTCTTTAAATCCTTGTCGTTTTTGAAGACCTCCCCTGTTTTCAAGGGCCTGCCTTTCAATTATGAACCATGGTTGTTCTTGTACGCATTTAAGCTTTCCTGATTATAAGTGTTGATATATATCAGTGGTTGCTCATATTTTAATTTTTTCAGCATCATTATATTTCATAATGTAAAATTATAAAATTCTTTTTCTTATGACAAATAATTATAATGAAATCTTATGAAAATCGAAAGTTTATTTCGCTGCGATGAGTGTTATATGCGCATCGTCACGTCATTATAAAGGGTTACCCGTATTAAAGTATCACAGAAAAAAACGCTGTAGAAAATTACCCATTGGGTATTTTCGAATTGTATTTTTATCGCAGGGGAGGGACTGCATACGTACAATGTACAGAAGGCTTCAAATCGTGACGAACGGCAAAATACGGTGGGAAAGTCACGGACCCGGAAACTGTACACCGAAATGCCTCATTGTCTCATCATGGATGATTAGACTTACGTCAAGATGGACTATTGACAGCTTCCGGGGCTACTGTTCTTCACCGCCCCGCACAAGTTTGATGTTCCGGAGGAAGTAAGGAAGCAGAAACTTTCAAAGTTTGCCGAGATACTGCTCTTATGGCAAACGGAGTACGCCGTACGTGACTACCGGGACTGTAAACGAGGAGATCTACCTCAAGGAGTGTCTTCAGAAGCGTCTGCTTCCTCTATTGAAGCAACACGAGGACCCTACGATATTCTGGCCGGATCTAGTTTTGTGCCACTATTTAAATGTCATCTGGAGTGGTGTAAAGCCAAAGGAGTCACTTTAGGACCAAGCGAGTGATAAAGGGCTGATTTTTCCTGTCATGCCTGTCGTGTCTAGCAATACGTGG